>MU863654.1:0-38709 GCA_033575675.1 Parathielavia hyrcaniae | reverse complement strand
ACTGTCGAACACCTGGTGATGTGGTGTCTGGCGCCACCGTTGGCTCGAAGTTGGGAGAGAGCTGATGTTCGAACGCGAAGGGACTTTTACTCTGTTCTACAGGGTATTAGTCCTACTGCTGCACGGCTAACACGGAGGATCCTAGGCTGGCTGATGGACTCAGGGAGGCTGCCGATGTACAATCTGGCCAGGAGGCTGGAGCTGGAGCTGGAGCTTGCGGTCTGATGCCCCCTCTTTCGAAGGCCAGGAGGCCTTCTCTTTTTGTATTTGCAGGCTCAGTCACTGATCGTTTCCTTGATTTTTTTCGATCTGGGTTTTTCATCCGGCCTGCAAGGGTGCGGTTTTCCTGTATAGTAAATAGTTGAAGGTCCGGCACGCCCCCAGGGCATAGCGGTGTAGGAATAATAATAATAAGTACAACGTAACGTTAACGTTAACTATGAAGTCCATGTCTACTTGATTGTTCCATGATACTCCACACCGAATGATTGTATTCGGCACAATGATTGCGAGGCGACTTGAGCTTCAGGATGAAGTGTCCCCGGTTTTTGGCTTGCAGTGGGATTTTTGCACCCCTTGGCTCTCAGCTTTTGTTCTGACACAAGAGAACTACAATCTAGGACTCGTTCTACTCGCCTGTAGCACAAGCCTATAATCATTCGCAGTTATGCCACATTGAGTCGGTGGTTTCGAGAATTTACGTGCGAAGGGCGAGAATTCTCATCTCTTTCACATGTTCCAGGTCATTGATTGGGGACACAGAAAGTGCGAGAAAGCGGGGGATCTGCAACTGGACAGTGGATCCACCTGCACAAAAGTTTTCCTTTTGCCATCACCTCCGACGACCTCCGTTCTTCAACTCAAGGAGAGGACCTGAAACGAAACGTCCAGCAGGGAGAGAACAGGTGAGATCAAAAATCCGAGTGATGAACCAAGCTTCTATCTGTTGACACCGAGTTTACTAGACGGTAATCTCAGAACGCGCTTTGAAAAGGTACGCAACCGACGGGCGACGGCAAAGTTAAGAACCCAGCATTCGTCAACACGCCCTTCCGGTCGTCCCCTTGCAGCTTTGTCACGACTAAGCCGTGGAGAGCTCATTCACGGAAGAAAACAAGACTCTTGTGACCTCGGCTCTTTGCGAGTGGGTCTCAGCGATTATTTTCTTCTTCTCCCTCAGGCTCTCTTCCAAACGAGCAGGATTCAGGAAGAGCAGGTCAAGAAAAGGGAAATGACCCAAAAAACAGACGACACGCAGCCGCTGCTCCGAAGCATCACCAACGAGGGGCACCAAGTATACACCGATTCTCCATCGGGCTGGCAGCATGACTCGGACATCAACGACGGCGCAACAACAATTGTCGACTTCGACCCCCATGGCGACGCCGAGAACCCGCTCGAGTGGCCGACGCCCTTCAAATGGGCCGTCGTGAGCATGCTCGCCCTGATGGCCTTTACCGTGTATGTTTCTCTTTTTCCGAGCTCCTTCCCCCCAACCCGATGCACTGACTGATATGAATGGCAGAACCTTGACCTGCATCAGCGTCGTCCCCCTCGCGTCCGACATCGTGCGCGATCTGTCCCACTCGCCCAACCCCCCAAAATCGGCCAGCATCCTGCTCGTCACCATCTGGGAGCTGGGCGAGGCCGCCGGTCCTCTGCTCATCGCCCCGCTCTCCGAGATGTTCGGCCGGTACCCGGTCATGAACGCGGCCAACCTGCTCTTCATCGGCGCCAGCGTCCTGGCCGCCACCAGCCAGACGGTGCCGCAGTTGGTCGTCGCGCGCATGCTCAACGGGCTGGTCACCGCCGTCAACGTCCTCAACCCGGCGATCGTGGGCGACATGTTTGTCAGCGACGAGCGCGGCGGTGCCCTGAGCCTGCTGTTCCTGGCCCCGCTCCTCGGCGGCGCGTGTGGCCCCATGGTGGGCAGCGCCGTGGCCGACAGGTACGGCTGGAGGACCGTCATCTGGATGACGGTCGCGGTCGCGTCGGCCTGCGAGCTGTTGTTTCTGCTGTGCTTCCGCGAGACGTACAAGGTCGCCATTCTCAGGCGGCGTGCCCGGGACATGATGAACTCGCGTGCCGCCGGGTCGGCCAGGTCGTTCAAGACGGCGTTTGACGAGGCCGAGGACGGGCTCCGCGGGGGACGACCTGCGTCGGAGTGGGACAAGTTGCGCGATGCCGTGCTGCGGCCGGCAACCGTTCTGTGCAACAGCAGGGTGCTGATGGCCATGAGCTTGTTCAGCTCGTTCGCGTACAGCTACTTCTACGTTTACTCGACCACGTTCTCCGACATACTGCTCGACATCTACCACCTGACGCCAGTGACGGTGGGCTCGTGTTTTGCGATTTTCTGTAGGCCACCCTCCATGTTTCCATGACCGATTCAGAGTATTAGACAGAGCTAAACTCCCATAGCCATCGGCTCGACCGTCAGCGTGGTCATCTGCAACCGCAGCCTCGATCGCATCTACCGCCGGATGCGATCTACACACAAGGGGGTCGACAAGCCCGAATTCCGGCTGCCCCTGGCCATCGTCGGCGCCTTCGGCTTGCCCATAACCATCGCCGCGTATGGCTGGGCAGCGCAGCTACGGCTGCCCCTCTTGTTTCTCCTCTTTTGCGTCTGCGCCATAGGCGCGATGCTCATGCTCGGGCTGATCCCCGTCATGGCGTACGTTGTGGATGCGTTTGGGCTCTTCTCAGCCTCGGCAATCACCGGCATCATCGTCTCGAGGTGCCTGATCTCGACTTTTCTTCCCCTGACGGCGGCGCCTTTGATCGAATCGCTCGGGTACGGGTGGGGGTTCACGGTGCTTGCTGGCTTCAGCTTGCTGCTGGCGCCTATCCCCGTCTTGATGCTGCGTTTTGGGGCACACTGGAGGCGGTCGTCCAAATACAGTCGGGATGCTTGAGATTTATGACGGATGGCTAATGAACTGATGACATGGAACTGACTGGCTGGGCCACGACTCATGAAGGGGAACGAAAACGGATCTGGGAAGATGTTGGACTTGTGTGGTAGACAAAATTCAGCTGTACCTATGCTTTTTCGTCCCTCCTTCATTCCGTCATCCAGATTCCGAATTTCTTCTGTAACCAGGTTTTTCCTTCCCGTCTCGTCAGCGGTCGGACCCGGGGCCTTTCAATGCCGAACTGAAAAGTACGGTACCTTAATTACACTCCAGTGAAACCATACGATTCTTGACCGCAACGCGGCAACGGCACCAACCTGAGTGAATTGGAAGGTGGGGTATTTGTCCGGGACGCCCGCAAAATGTAAACCTCGCCGTCGCGTTTCTTTCCCAATCTCGTCGCAGCGGTTGATCCCAACACCCGGTTTGTATCGATACATCCGAACCCCCTCCACCCTTTGGGGAAACACTAGGTACAATACCTACCTACGTACCTAGGTTCAATTTCCTGATCCCTTGCGGTTAACTGCAGTGGGAGAGTCAACCGCGTAAGCCTACCCTCCTGCATTCTAAGCTGAAAGCCTTATTCGCTCTGAAGCTCATTTTAATTAACTCGTTTGTGAAGTCAGTAGCTTGGCGTCGGACTTTGAGGGCCTGGACCGCGCATCGCACAAGTCTCCGAACCTTACTCGTGATATTCGAGTACGTTGCAGCGCTCATCACATCCATCATCAAAATGATCCATGTTCACCTATTCGCATTACACCGCACCGCTATTCATTCCTTGACTGACAATCGATCACCGACCAGCACTGGGCCAACACATCTCGATATCGGAGCGAAACATCCTTGAACAATTCGTTCCTGACATGCGACCTGATCTTGACAACCAGCCTCCAGGTCCCGAATCGAAGTCAACCGAGTCCAAAGTAACGTCGTGCCATCTGACTGCTGGGTGGCGTTGGAGCCATGGGCGAGCCCGAACTTGGCAAGCGCCACTGCTGGGAGTGCCTCCGCCGTTGTCTAGTTTGTGACTCGACAAGGCCAGCCTGCAACAGATGCACGGCAGCTGGGACTTCTTGCCCCGGATATAGCCAAGTGAAGCCGACTCGGCTGAGGTGGCTGGCTCCGGGCACAGTCCGTTCTCGTGTTTCAAAGCCCAACCGTCACTCGTCCATGTCTGCCGAACCGAGCGAGCGCAGTGTGTGCAGCAGGAACTCCGAACCTCCACGGCCATCGCAGCCCTCTGCTGATCACGTCTCCATATCTCGCTTCGGGCTGTACACGGACGTCGATGCCCTGGTTCACGGGGCAGAATACTGCAAGTTGCGGCTCATCCCCTTGAAGGGATGCAAGAACACTGACTGACGGGGTCTCTGGCAGATAACGTGGCCATATTTCCAGATCTATGTCCTGTTCAAGAACTGGGGAGCAACCCCAGCATCTATCGAATTTCTCCCGAGCTTATTCGGGAGGCCAGCTCGAGCCCCGACTACCTGCGGTTTGCGATGCTTTGCATGACTCTCAGTCACCGGATGAACCGCACGCGAGGGGACCCGGGGGCACATCACAAAGACATGGCGGAGCGGTTCTACAAGTATCGAGGTGACGCCATCCGGTCTCTGAGAGAGTTTATCAGTGTTGAGGGCCAGTGTACCGCCGACGTTGCTGTTGCCGGCATCGTGAGTCTTTTGTTAGCCGACGTAAGTACCGCTTGCTCTCTGGGCACCCGAATCTCCACTCACCATCAAACCTTTTGCAGGCCCAGCAAGCAGCTTCCCTGAACTGGCGTCCGCACGTCGAGGCCGCCATCAACCTTGTCCACCTACGCGGAGGGTTGGCCGTAGTGGCTGCCTCAAGGATCCTGCAGCCACATCTTTTATTTCTCAGCTTGTACGTCACTCCTGGCTCCATGGTACTGCTGCTAGGGAGTATAAGGTACTAAACTGACACCCTGCAGTGTAGCAGTAATTGGCAACACCACCTGTCCCGCCTCCTCCATCCTCATGGCAGAAGCACACCTCGGTGCCCTCGACGCCATCATGAACCTATCCAACACCACCGTCACCTCATTCCAGATGTGCGCGCCAGCCCTCTTCGCCGAGATAATCCGGATCAACCACCTCAGGGTGCGAGCCACGGTGCACGGCAGTCATATGCAGGAGGAAACAGACACGCACGAAGCACTCGCGCAAGAAGCCTACGCCATCCTCGAACGCATCCACCACTTCTCGCCGGAGCACTGGGCCGATATCAAGCCCCGGTCCCGCGATGACTGGACCCTGATGGGCCGCATCTACCAGACCGCCGTGGCCCTCTACTGCGTCTCCTCCCTGCAGAGTCTCGCCGTCTTGCCCACCACCACCACCACCACCGGCACCACTACCACAACGCCACAGTCGGGAGCCCGGGCGCGGCTCTTGCACCAGCTGCTCGAGCAGGCGGTCGCCTCGCAGCGCATTCAGCGGTTTACCCTGTGGCCGCTGGTGGTGCTGGGCGTGGTTACTTCGCCCACGCACGGTGACGGCGCAGCGGCCTCGGCAGCGGCCCGGGGCTTTGTCGCAGCACAGCTGCCTGTCCTGAGCCGCTGTGTTGGCACCTACGTACCGCTCACGGCCAAGAGCGTGCTGGAGAGGTTCTGGGCGTCGTCGGGCGGGACGGGCCAGGGCCAGTGGGACGCGTGCTTTGATCGTCCGTATGCGTTTTTCACTCAGCTCGCGGTCGATACGAGTCGGATTCTGGCGGATTGAGCATCTCTTTGTACTACTAGTGTGTTACTTACAGGTAGGAAACCAAGCTCGTGGTGGGAGAGTGTAGGGGTGGGGGTGGTCTTGGGTGGCGAGAGAAGTCCTCGGCATTCGAGCGGTAAAGGGGCTATTAGAGAGGCTGGGTTAAGACGAGACTGCTTGTATCTGGCGGTCTCATAATTACATGGCTAGACTGCGACTGTACCGGTCCCAGGTGTATATTGCAACTAGCTGGTGACGACTCTACGAGTACACTAAGCTTGGGGAAGAAAAGGCAAGACGAGACGTTCTGGCAGTTTGGAGGCTGTTTTATCATTGAGTGAAGTGGCTCCAGCGCATTGCTAGAATGTTCGGTGTGTTGTGGGGCGTCTGGATTCGAATAGCTTCATCCAGGGGTCAGGGTTGGCTGAGGGTTACCGAGGCCCACCTCGGGCACAGCCCGTTAGAGCGACGTACTCTGTACTTGACTCTAATCAGGGGCTCCTGGCCGCGTAATGCTCTACCGCCCCAGGGCCCACACTCGATAATAAGGTAAGGCATGTCCATATGCCAGATGCCAGACGGACATGGTCAGTAGGCTAGGTAGGTAACTAGTTAGCAAGAGGACATGCATGGCTCCTGTGTGGCGGTCCATCCAGGGGCTCATCTGTCGGTTCTCGGTCCTGTACCGCCTCCTAGATCAAGCGGTACGACCGTGGACGCGTGTCACGAAGAACTCTATGGATAGGTACGTATCTTGCAACTAAAGTCATAAAACCCAAGATAATGCTGAGTCGACCTCTGATGAGCCCCTTTATATCAACTAGCTCGTCTACGTTTACCAAGAACCGCTTATATCAGGCCCCGTGATTGGCTTCCTCCCCTCGCCGAATTCGCACATGATTCAGGAGCATACGCGATTCTAGGTGCCCAAGTGGACAAGCCATGAAGATCCTGGAAATCAGTTGGTCTTATAGTTTACAGCCAGTAGGTAATCAAGCGGATCCATTGCTCAGTTGAGAGCTTTTCACGACCACCCCTAGGCGTACGTGGTAATTAAGCGGAACATCTTTGTTGAAAGCACCCGCAAGCACCATCCCCTCCAGTGCTCTGCCTGGTGCCAGTGCTACCAATTCACCACGCCAACATCTCGAGCCCATGATCCGTTCCTGAAAACACCAGCCATGTTGAGATGGCAGAAATTCCACACCAAGGAACATTACTGGCAAAGCCTCAAGCAGCCTGGGTCTTGACATCATCATCCTGACCGTTCGCCCACTTGGTGCTCTTGGTGGTCGACGCAAACATGCCCGACCGCTCCACGGTCTGGTCGTTGAGGCCCCAGGCGGTCGGGGACGAGTCAAGGACCGTCGCCCTGCGCATGTCACGCACGTGCTTGCCCTGGTACGTGCCGCCGGTGGCCCGGTGCATGACGCAGGTGTTGTCCTGGAGTAATGAGGTTGCGACTCGCGTGTCAGTACAGTAGTTACAGTAATTATTACTACTGCCTAGGATAAGGTATCGTGGCTTCTCTTCCTTAACCTCCAGCACAGTGTCCCTTGACTACCTAGATATTTTGGGTAGGAAGGTAAGAAACTCACCCAGATGATCAAATCCCCATCGTTCTCCCAGTCGACCTGGAACGTGTACCGGTCCTGGCTGGCGTGGTGCAGCAGCGCCTCGATGAGCGGGCGGCTCTCGTCGCGGGTCCAGCCGTCGACGCGGTAGGCGTGCCAGGCCACGTACAGGTTGGTGCGGCCGCTGGGCTCGTGGCGCTGCACAAGCCGGTGGCGGGCCATGGGGTGGTGCTCCGGGTCGACGCCCTGCAGGACGGCGCTGTCGGGGGCGCCGAGCCGGCGCGAGTGCCACAGGCTGTGCCAGAGGACCAGGTCCTGGATCCGGGCCCTCGTCTCGGCGTCCAGGCCCTCGTAGGCGGCCCGCGTGTCGGCAAAGGCGGTGCCGCCGCCCGTACCCCGCGGCGGCAGAGCGTGCGCCCGCAACATCGAGTAGCCGGCCCGGCGCGGGTTGTAGCTGCAGTCGACGTGGAACAGGCCGTTGCCCTGGTTGATCTGGTGGCGGATGTCGTGCGGCTGCACGACGCGGCCGTCGGCCTCGACGTTGCCCACGTCGCTCAGCTGTGTGTAGGGCCCGAGCCGGTACGGCGTGCCCGGGTGGATCCAGGGCGTCTGGTCGTCCAGGTCGCCGAACCGGGCCGCGAACGCCACGTGCCCCGCGTCGTCCAGCCGCGTCGCCCGGAAGACCAGCACGCCGTACGTGGTCATGCCGTCCCGGATCGCCTGCACCGTCGCCTCCGGCACGGGCTGGGAGAAGTCGACTCCGATGCACTCGGCCCCGAACGTCGGCCCAAGGGGCTTGAAAGTGATGCCGGCATCGGCCGTTGCTGTCATTTTTGCGGATGTCTGTTCAAGGCAGGCTGCGATGAGAGAGAACTGGTGGAGGAGCGCAGTACTCCGAGAGGATAGGGCCTCATAGGGGGGTAAAGTTGGTCAGAGGTGATCAACCTATCCAACGTGAACATACGGATACGCGACCAGTGGCTATCCCTAGCTTACTTACCTTCTTACCTACCTTCCCTAAGGTATCGTTCCATGCATGGATGGACCAGTCAGAAGCGCCATCAATAGCGAGGGCGAAATGGCCGTCGGCCGATAACGAAAGTTCCAAGAGCACGACGTGAGCGAAGCGGCTCATCAGCTAATTCCTGGAGGACTCGGAGTGTTCCTTGACTTTGCATTCGATGATGCCGGTCCCTCCCGTCGGCCGGTCAGGCCAGGCAGCAGCGTTGCTGACTCAGACTGCTCTGTCCCTTGATTGCTCTGCATCGTGTCGACGAGTTTCGAGGGTTGATGGTGTGATGTACACAGCGGTTAGTGAGACCTCGACGCGCCCAGGGGGGCGTGCCCCATGGAACAGTCTAACAGAAGCTTGAAAGGGGAAAATAGAAGCGCCAAGGCTGGGCTGGACCTGGTCACTCGATGCATGTCAGCCTTTCCTGGACCCTTTGTAAGGTGGTGTGACGGGACGGGGACCCCCTCGGATGTGTCTCCGGCTGCAGGGCAACCTCACACGGCAAAAGCGGGCGGCTGACGGGCATCATGCATGCCGTCGACAGGGAGACTCTCGGCACCCAGCCCGCAAGCACCAAGGGCCCTGCTTATGCTTATCTTGATGTTGCAGCGTAGGTCGTGATTATCCAACCGCCCGTCCCCACGTTGGACCGCTCCTCGTGCAAAGACACCCCGTGTTACCTGCCAGAAGTGTGTACCACGGAAGGTCACTTGGCCCCCACGAGTCCCCGAATGTTGACACGCCGATCGCGGCCCTGATCCTGCAGGAGTAAGACATCGATGTAGTGTAGTGGCCTGCATAACGTTGTGGGGAGAATGGTAGAAGTTGGAACCCCCCCTTCTCTCCCCCGCTCATCAAGGCCCCTCCAGCCACGAAACGGATATGCGGCCCGGCCGGTCCCATGTGGACCGACAGATAGGAACACCCGAGACTTAACAAACACTATGTAGACTAGGCTCGTATTTGTTGGTAGCCGAGGCTTGTTCACTGCCTTCGTCAGCAACAGCATGAACGATCGCTCCAGGTCACGTCCGTGACTGACAAGAATGGGGGCTTGAGGACCCTCAGGAGTATAGCAAAGCACGTCGACCGTTCCTAAACTCGTTTATCTGATTGGCATCAACCTGTGCGCTTCTCCAAGCCACCAAAGACAGCTTTCCTGATCAAGGCCAGTTGAAGCGGTCCCGCCAAACCCCCATTCTCGATCTCGTAGAGTACGGACGTTCTCCAAATGGGTTCGATTGCGGTTGAGGCGGCGCCACAGAGCCAAGTCATGCCCATGACTGAGCTGGACGACGCCACACGGACCGAGATTGCCCAGGCGTGCGGCGTCCGGCCGGACATGATCGAGGACGCCTACACGTGCACGCCGCTGCAGCTGAGCATGATAGCGGCGGACCGGGCCGAGATCTTCCACTTCGTCATGTCGTTCGGCCCCAGCGCCGACATCGACCGGTTCTGCGACTGTTTGCGGGCTGCCTTTGCCGCCAACGACATCCTGCGCACCAGGCTCGTGAGGTCTGCTCACCTCGGCGGCATCATGCAGGTCGTCACGGCCGAGCAGCATGTCACAACGCGCCATGATGAGGGCAACGACAGTCATCTCGAGCGCTACCTCGGGCAGGCTCATCTCAAGATGGGTCTCGGCGATCCTCTCATCCGAAGCGCCTTCATCGGCCGGAAGCTAGTCCTCACGCTGCACCACGCCGTGTTCGACTATTGGTCGTGGGACACGCTGATGAAGGTTGACATTCCCGTCTTGTACTTCCAGCAGGAGAGCGAGGCCCACCGGCGGCCCGCCTTCAAGGACTTTGTTGCGCGATGCCTCAAAATCGACGAGGAGGAGGCCGGTCGGTTCTGGGCATCCCGATTCAAAGGGTCCCCGGCCGTCTTCCTCAGATCCAGCTCGCCTCGCGTTTCCAGTCCGCGAGTCGTAGCAAAGCCGGACTGGAAATTTCCCTTGGACCGCATCAGGAATCAATCACTCCCGCCGACGCACGCTCCCTACTTCATCGAGGCGGCGTGGGCCCTGGTAGCCGCGATCGACAGCGACAGCGACAGTGTGGCCTACGGCTATGTCCTGTCCGGCCGGACACCCACGCCGGACGGGCTCGAGAACACGCTGGGGCCGGCCATTGCCGAGGCTCCCATCCAGGCCAACCTCTCCTGGAAGACAATGACGGTCGACAAGCTCATCAAGGACCGCGCCGCGTCGGTCCGCCAGCTGCAGCAGAAGGCGCACCTGATCCACTACCCCCTCGACAAGATTGCGGCGCTGAGCGAGGCGGCCAGGACGGCATGCGAATTCCAGGCCCTGCTCAACATCCGCCCGGCGGTCTTTGGCGACGCCGACAGCCAAGCCGACGTCAGGATGGACAGGATGGTATGGCTCAACGGGTCCTTTGCGCTGCAGCTCATCTTCAGCATCACGGGCGAGGGCGTCGAGGTGTGGCCGCGGGTCGACACGAGCGTGATCGACGACGGCCGGCTGGAACGGCTGCTGCGCCAGTTCGGCCACACGCTTCGTCTGTTGACCGAGGTGGCCCCTCAGACCAGACTTGACAGCCTGCCTCTTCTCGATGCCGAGGCGCGTGAGCAGGTCCTGCGGCTGAACAAGGCCATTCACTTAGAACCCGTGTGCGCTAGGCTCGAGGGACTCTTCGCTGCTTGGGTGCAAGTACAGCCGTCGGCCATGGCCGTCGAGTCGAGTGAGGGCAAGGTGTCGTATGCCCAGCTGGACCAGCTGTCTTCGCACCTGGCCGTGGTGCTGCAAGCAAGGGGTGTTTCCGCTGAAGATCGCGTGGGTTTGCTCATGGACAAGTCGGTGTGGGCCATTGTCGCCATTATCGCCGTCTTGAAACTCGGCGGTGTGTGTGTTCCGGTGGATATTCATCTGCGCGAAGAAACCAGAGTCGCACTGTTGGCGACAACGGGGTTTCGGCTTGTCTTGGTCCCGGAGTCGGAGAGCAACTTTGCGCCTGGTGTGGTGCTTGCCTCAAGACATCTTGATGTTGTCGAGGTTGGACCCGGAACCGTTGCGCAGGATCCTCTGGCCTCGCAGGAGTCTCAACAGGTCCAAGCTCGATATTACGGCGATACTCGCAGCGGTTCACCAGACGAGGCACCCGCCTTCATTCTTGCATCCGGCAACCCTGCCTCCAAGCAGAAAGCCGCGCTTCTCGGTCACCGCAACTTGGCTTCAGCATTGACGAGTCAAGCGCAGCAGTTTGGCTGGGGACCGGGTAGCCGCGTGCTGCACTTCTGGTCCTGCGGCTCTGGCAACGGCGTGTTGGAGATGTTTGGGGCACTCGCGTTTGGCGGATGCCTGTGCATCCCAATTGGAATTTCTCCGACCGGTGCCGAGTCCGGGTCGCAGCTTCCACACTTCATCGAGTCGGCCGAGGTGAACTTTGCGCTGCTGCCTCCCAGCGTGATTCGCACCTTCTCTCCCGCCGACGTCGCCAGCCTGCAAAATCTGGTCTCAATTGGGGAGCCGATGCAAGCCGATGCAGAGATCCGCCGAGTCTGGACGGGGGAATCCCTCCGCTTCTTCAAAGCTTGGGGAGCAACCGAAACATGCATGGTGAGCACCGCGCAACACCTATCACCCGGGCCGGCAGCCACAGAGCAGTTCTCTCCCACCAGCCTCGGCACACCAATCGGATGTGCGGCCTGGATCGTAAGCGTCCACGACGCCAACCACCTGGCCCCGCTGGGAGGCGTCGGCGAGCTCGTGATTGAGGGTTTCGGTGTCGCCTCGGGCTACGCCGACGGCGATCATGGTGTCAAGACGGCGGCTGCCGCTTTTCTTCAGCCTACGCCTCTGTGGGCCATCGAGCGCGCTATCATGGGGTGCAGCTTAGTGCGCGATGTTGTGACGGCCGGGAAGATCATTGCCGGCCGGACGCAGCTCGTCGCCGTCGTCTGCTTGGCCGACCCAGGGCTGCCGGGGCAGACTGCGCTGCAAAGGCTGGCGGGGCGCGACGCAGACATTGCTGATGGGCGAATGCGCGCTGTTCGGGCTCATGCCGAGTCCGTGCTGCCGGCGGACCGTGTTCCTACCGTGTGGTTGGCTGTGGAGAAGCTGCCGAGAGCGGCGTCGCACGAGAGGGATCGCGTTGCGGTGACGGAATGGTTGAAGACGTTCGGGAGCTGAATTGAACTTTTTTTTTTTTCTTAGAGGTCTCAGGTTTCAACACCTATTTCAATGGAACAAGAAATTCAATTCAGTCTCAACTGCCTCCTCTCATGCCGGTACCATATATGGCAGGATTACTATCAACGAAATTGTTTCTCCATACCTAGTTAACCCTTACATTGCATTAATTATCCAACGCCATCGTTTCATCGACGATGGTCACGATTCCGGGGCATGAGTCTCATGCTTGTATTGTACAGTCCCCTTTCCCCCAATCCCCCCATTTCCGAGCACAAACCCGCCCACCATGGTGCGTCCCCGACTCCAGTCTCCAGCGCACCTCTCACAGCCGCCTCCACCCCCGCAAATCAAGCCGACTGGCCACTGGCGGTAGCAGGCGCGCAGTCGCTCATCTCGTGCTGCATACCGCGGTACTGGTGCGCCCTCCCACGGCTCTTGTCGCGGAACAGGATGCCAAACGTGAGCACATGAGCCGTCTTGGCCAGCAGCGGCCTCGAGTCCTCGTGCCTGTCGCCCTCCACCTCAACGCCGTCCTCGCCCAGAAAGACGTGAATATCCCTCGGCAGGAAGCGGCCAGGGTGCCAGACGTTCCACAGCCACGAGTTGACGAGCATGAGGGACGACTCAAAGACGAGGAAGTAGGCCTCGTAGCGCAGCAGCGGGCTGAGGCCGCGCTGCACGTCCAGGTCGTTCAGGTCCAGCTTGGTGTGGCCCGTGTGCTCGACCAGGCGGAAAACGCAGCGGGCAAAGATGAGGGCCATGCTGGCGTAGAGGGCGAAGAGCAGGGTGCGGACGACGGAAGTCTTGGAGTTGGCGTTACTGCGGTCGCCGCTGCCGCCCGCGAAGAATTTAAATTTGAAGCGTGCGTGGAAGAGGCCGGCTAAGCAGACGAAGATGACGATGACGATGACCTGGATAGCGATGGCGGCGATGGTCAGGTTCTTGCCGAGGGACTGCGTCACCGGCTGGCCAGACGGGTTCGCGGCCAGGGCGACGCCCACAGCGTTGAGCGCCTCGACCAGCGCCATCAGGCCGCCAAAGGTGGCCAGCACACGGTTCGCCGGCAGCGGGGCGCAGTGGGGTGCGTAGTAGAAGAGCCGGCCGAGGATGTGGTAGTTTGCGAGCTCGAGAAGCGGGCTGGGGTGCCGTTGTTGTCAGCAGAGCGCAGCCAACCAGGGTCTTCACAATTCAGTACAATGGCAACTCACGGACAGATGTAGATAAAGACCTGGCTGAGGATGAAGATGATCAGGGGTTCCTTTGTGTACAGGAGGAACAGGTAGTTGTCCTGGGCCTGGTACCCGCGCAGCGCGTAGCCGGCCGTGAACAGGACGGCGCAGAAGGGGTGCAGCCCGATCAGGTGCCATGCCTTGTATCGATAGCACTGCCAGATGTGGAAGATCGCCGAGAGGCCGTATGCGATGGCGAAGAAAAGGGGTGCCGCCTTGTTTGGCGCGTAGACATACAGACTCCACAAGACTGAGTATGTCAGCAACAAAGACAAGAAAAAGCAAAGAGAGTAAAAAAAAAGAGAAAAGAAGAAGAAACAAAAGACAAGCAAAAGGCGAAACACCAGCAACACCGAACGTGAAGGTGGGGTGTACTTACCCGGCTCTCCGGGTTCCGCCATCTTGAAGACACAAACCACTCGTCGAGACTGGCTAATTGCCTGTGTGTCGGTGTTGTGATGATTTTCCGGTACTATGGCGGGTTCTGGTCTCGGTGTTCTCGTTCGAGTTGACAATGGTCAACATTGGAGATGAAGGTCCATCATTCTCAATTATAAGGCAGTTGGACAACAAGATGTCGTTGGAAAAAGTCTTGGTGATGGCGCGTTCAGGGGCTCCCAAAAGCAGTACAAACGAGAATAATGGCCCTTGACGCGTCATCGAGCTCGCGGCGCAAGGAGAACGACTCAGGAGTGTAGATGGTTGGCAAAATTTGAGAGACAGAAAGACAGAGACGGGACTGACACCCCTTTGCAGCTATTCCTAGATAGGATAATAGACTTGCCAAGAGCAGAGGCCCGTTTTTTCAGAGACTGGGCTGAGTGCGCCAAGGCCGCCTGCCGCAAGATTAGTGGGATGGTGTTTGCGCGGCCCGCAGACCGATTGGCTCCGTTTTTGGCCGTCCGCGACAAGCCAGCCCTAAACAAGACTAGATCATGAGCCCTTGCCAGGCCAAGCCCAAAACTCTTCAATGACTGGTGACGTGTTTCGACGACGTTGCACCTGCTTCGTTTGACTTCAATCAACAATACCGTCCTTCGCCATGCCACTGCAACCAACGGCAACCAACAACAGCAGCCAACCGTTCAGTCAGATGTTTGGCCTGCGGTCGCCAGTGCTCTATGGAGTCAGTTTTGGGTCCCGATCTTCAGTTATGATGAACCGTCCTTGGCGTCGGCTTATCCTGGCCTCCGAGTCTTCGATTGGTTCTGGACTTTAGATGATTCGGGATCCAAGCGGATAAATTCAGTCCTCGGCTGGCGATAAGGTGCCCAGCGGGCCAGCAGATCGTGAGGTCTTCAATCGGCATTGAACAGGACCGAAATGAACACTCCAAAAGCCGGATCTCTATATCTCATGCAACCAAGGCACAAGGAGAAGTGGAGATGATGGGGCCGTTGTATCATCCTGCACACGGCAAAGCGACAGTCGGCATTCAGTCTTCTTCCGGGGAAGCATTTCCGTCTCTCGATCTCTTGTGAGCCCGGTGCCTGCAAGTTTAGCCCGGCCCGTCTGGCGGAAGATGAAGAGAAAGCCGGGTTGCGCAACATTCGTCAGCGCCGGCCGAGACCAAAAGAAAGCCAAGTCATAATGGCCACGACAGGTAGGGCATGTTGCTGCCATGAATGACGGGATTTCACACCCTCAGCCTCCAGTAACCCGCGGACCGCCCCGGACGCGGACCGCCCCGGGCGCGGGCCGCCTTGGCTCAAACACATGCCCGAAACAGCCACCGGCTCAGGTACGGCGCGCCGTGTACAACAACGGCGCCTAGCTGAAGGTTGCAGGTGCGTGACTCGATTGTCAAACCGTGGCTCACCCATCACCTCGAATAGGAAGGGAGACGTGCCCAGCCATCCATGCATGGTCTCATGCAAGCACCCTGCGCTTGTGCATCTGCCGCTGACAGCAGGGAACGGGACTACTTCCGCTACGCCCATGGTTGATGCACTGCGACAGCCAACTCGGGCCGATATGAACGGCAGGGTAGAATGGCGTGATGTCCGCGTACTACATACGCACATGCCCTACGTGTCAAACATGCTATATGAGTGTTCCGTCCTCCATGCACTTATAAGCTGGGATGAAACGCCTTGGCCTGCAGATGGCGCCATTACTTCATCTTCTCCCGGCGAACCCCCCACGATGTCAATGCTGACTCAGGTACGCCAGTTGCAGGTCAGATTGGAGGTGCCACAGCATCACATATGACGCGACCCCCTCCTGCATCTTTGTTGACATGATCCTTCACAACTTGAAGCTAAGCGGGTGTCGACCCGAGGAATCAATCTTTGTTCCACATCATGACTCGGGTACGAGGCTTATCGTCTCTCAGAAACGACCGAGAAATTGCATCTACCACGGTCCGGTGGCATCGCACGAACAAGTCAGCACCGAGTTGCATTGACGCCGAGCTGCCGCATGCCAAGTCATGCGTCGAATCAAGGCGGATGAAAGGAGACCACGTCGATATCAAGCACGGCAGTCACAATGAGAGGTACCCAATTCAGGCTTCACCGGCAACCGAACTCGTCCTCTGATCATCGCCCCCTTCTCGCAGCTCTCGGTGGCCGCATTGCACCCCTCTCCCACAGCCCATCTCAGTTCCCGCTCATCTCCAGTCTCAAACCAAGTCGTCGACCTCCTCGTCCAGTCAACAACAACTTGAATTCCACTCAAGATGCCCCACAAGCTCACCATCAAGCACAAGCGCGGCAAGCCGGGCGCCGTCTACTACCCTCTCCAACTCCACGCTGTGCCCAAGCCCACCCCAGGCCCCGGCCAGCTGCTCGTCAAGATAGCCGCGGCAGCGCTCAACCACCGCGACATCTTCATCCGCCAGCACCTCTACCCGGACATATCCTTCGACGCGCCCCTCCTCTCCGACGCCTGCGGCGAGGTCGTCTCGGCCGGCCCCGGCTGCAGCAGCACCCAACTCGTTAACAAACCCGTCCTGCTGACCCCCTTCCGCGGCTGGGCCGCCGACCCGGCCGGGCCCGAGGACTGGTCCCGCTTCAGCACCATCGGCGGCGTCGGCCCGCACGCCAACCTCGGCGGCGCCCAGACCTACGTCGTCGTTGACGAGGCCGAGGTCGAGCCCCTGCCGCCCCACCTGTCCCCCGTCGAGGGCGCCGCCCTGCCCTCGGCCGGCGTCACGGCCTACCGCGCGCTGTTCGCCAAGGCCGCCGCCACGCTCCGGCCGGGGAGCAACGTGCTCGTCACGGGGATTGGTGGCGGCGTGGCGCTGCTGGTGCTGCAGATGGCTGTGGCGATCGGGGTGAGGGTGTGGGTGACGTCGGGCAGCGAGGAGAAGATTACGGCGGCGGTAAGGCTTGGGGCGCGTGGCGGGGTGCTGTACACGGGCGGGGAGTGGCCGCGCGAGTTGGCTGCGCTCATGCTTGCTAGTGCCGACGCCGACGCCGGTGCCGAGAGGCCGCCTTTGCTTGATGCGGTCGTTGACGGCGCCGGCGGGGATGTGGTTGTGCGCTGCATCCCGCTGCTCAGGCCCGGTGGTGTCATCTCCATGTATGGCATGACGCTGGGGCCGGTGCTGGACTGGCCGATGCAGGCTGTCATGAAGAATATTGAGCTGCGCGGTACGACGCTGGGCTCGCGCGCCGAGTTTGCCGAGTTTGTTGCCTTTGTCGCGAGGCATGAAATCCGCCCTGTTGTGTCGAGGAGTGTCAAGGGGCTGGACTGTGTGGAGGCCATCGAGGGCTTGTTTGACGAGCTGAGGGCGGGGAAGCAGTTTGGAAAGCTGGTTGTGGAGATTTGAGGTTGACCTAGGTGGGTATGAGAGTGTTACAGAAGCTTGAAGATTGGGTTTCGCGCTTTCTGTTGCAGGTGGCTGGGCTGGTCAACTCGAGTGTGCAGTGTTGGACAGACATAGGACTTACACATGCAATATATCTAAGGTATCTGATTCCAATAGCTGCCTTACCTTTTTTGCCACTCGACGTGACGCTTTGATTGTTTACTTCGAGTAACGCTGCACCAAACAGTGGATTCGGGTTCTTGGTCTTGATTTATCCTTGGGTTTCTTGACTTGCTTGCTTTGGGTACTCCAGTCCCTGATGTCTATCTTGGCCCGTTCAATGTCACTATTCTTAGCTCCAGTTCGTGAATTTTTCCCTCCTTGGTTGACTTTCCAAGTCTACTGGAAACCTCCTGGGTTGCACCCGAGTACCAGCTAGCTGCTCCACTCGTTCTGGTTGATGTTGACTTGGACCACTTCGTGGGGGCTGAAGGCGAGAATTAACAGTATAAGTCGATGGGACCTATCTCATCTTTTTCACCGAATCGGGCTTGCTCGCCGAGTATCTGAAGCGTGGTGCTGTGATGGTAACACCAAGTCACCCTGTACCCCGGGGTCCGTGATAGGAGGTGGTCTCTGCACTTCTCCTTTTGTAGGTTGTGCACCGTTGTACAGCATGTCCCACACAGGCCACCGCATGGAGAGCAAATAAACTTCCACCCCGTGCTCTTGGCGAATGTCACCTCTGGATTTTGTCGTGCAGCTCACTGCAACCGCGGCAAGCTGACGGTTTCATCCGTTCTACGCACCCCAAAGTCTGGAAACGAAACAAAGTGGTGTGATTGCTGCGTCTGATAAGCACACACAGCCGGCCCGTACAGGCTGACACCAAACAATCACGGAGACAGGTCCTCAGGTCACACACAAGGAGCGCCAGAATATATTCAGCTTACTAGCTAAGTGCTTGGTTCGGATCCAATGTTACTGCATGGGGCATGACCTTGCATGAGAACAACGAACGGGCCAGTATCGGCGGCCGAGATACGAGAAGAACAAGCCCCCATACACAGGTAGGTACCTACCTACCTTAGAGAAAGGAACCGGCCGCCCGTACCAAGACTCAGGTGGCTGACTGCAGTGGATTATGTGACCATCCCGGATATGTGGTAATTACCCCTGAGACTTCACGATCCATCCCCCCACTTTCAACTCTTGCCGTCACAATGGCCTCACAATTAGATACTTGTCATGTTGATTGCACGGGACTTGTTGCCAGTGCACCCTCTCAGAGGCCTCCCGGTTTCGCCAGCATCTTCTTGTCATCAAAATGAGGACTGGCATTGGGGGCGACGGAGCATCAGCATGGTTGGTGATTACCTTCAGGCTTTACCATCTGATGCCATGCAGCTGCAGCACTTTGACACCGTCAGGTGTTGGCCTGGGGTTGACGGTCCGGGTCAAGACAAAGTTCCCACGGCCCACCACTTCCACCTATCTCACTACTACCTTACCTACCAAAGGCACCTTGGGTACCTAGGTAGGAAAGTGGCCATGGCACTTTTGGAACGCCAGTAAGCACCTAGCGAGTAAACAAGGGCCAATGGATTTCAAAGAAATCCATGGTAGCCCATGTAGGTAGTCTGTCCGTGTGTTTGCATGTGTGATGGATGTATTATCTTGTCAGCCCTGCCGCCAGGCAGCAACATTGCAATCCGTCTGCATCCATCCATAGGTAGTGCAACCGGTACGAGCCGCTCCATGCATCCAGGTCCATCCAAAGCTGGGGGCCATCTCCCGCATCGTGAACCTTGCTTAGATATTGCTGATTAACCGAGGCCGACGCCGGGCCCAGGGACCGGACCGAGTGCTTCCACCGTATCATGAGGCTGTCCAGCCGGGTCCGGGACAGGAGCCACGGCTTGGCTTGTTCGTGACAGTTGTTGCTCGCTTGCCCGAGAGGGTGTGTACGGGACGTGGGGAGGAGGTGATAGAGAGCCGCATGAGATGCTGCATGGTTAGATGCGCCGAGGGGGCTCGACTACATTGCAGAATGAACAGGCTAACCGGTCATAGGTACATGTACAGACACGATGAGGGCAACGATGTCTATCAGCGGGGATGGAGAGACTGAGTGTATGAGGGCTGCGAAGGAGGCAAGACTGGATATATCTTGAAGCCGTGCCTCTGCCCGTCAAGTTTGCCTTCGTGCCCAGCAACGAGATACTCAATCTCATTCCCTGACCCAGACATACCTCCACGCATCTTAAGATTCAACACCCACCATGTCTCTCCAAGATACCCCCATCGCCGTCGTAGGCATGGCCTACCGTGCGCCCAGCATCGGAGGAAAGGGGATCTGGGACTACCTGGCCCAGGCCCGGTCTGCCTGGACCACCTTCCCCGAGCATCGCTTCGACGTGTCGGCCTACCGCAAGCCCGGAGCAGACAAGTCCGGCGTATTTCGCGCCGAGGGTGCCCAGTACGTCAGGCCGTGCCATCAGGACTCACTAGGTACCTAGACTGACACGGTGACAGCTTCCTGCCGGGCGACATCTACTCCTTCGACGCCGCCTTCTTCAACATGCGAGCCGAAGAGGCCAAGAACGCGGACCCGCAGCACCGGTTGCTGCTCGAGTGCGCCCTGGAGGCCGCCGAGGACGGAGGACAGACCCTCCTGGACCTGGCCGGCAAGAAGATTGGCGTCTTTGTGGGTGCCGGCCAGCACGAATACTCGGAGCGCCTGGGCGAGGATCTCTTCGCGGCTAAGACCTTCACCGCCACGGGCCTGGCCCCCTGCATGCTGGCCAACCGCATCTCGTACTTTTTCGACGTCTACGGCCCGAGCGTGGTGCTCGATGCCGCCTGCGCCTCGAGTGTCTACGCTGCCCACGCGGCCGTGTCGGCCGTCCGCAACGGCGAGTGCGATGCCGCCTTTGTCGCCTCCTGCGCCCTCACCGTTGCCCCTGGAGGATGGCTCGCGCTGGAGAAAACGGGGTAAGTGACCGACCCCTTTTTTCCCGACCCGCTTTTTCCCAAGACGTGAATTAAGAATAAACAAAAGAGAACGCTCACCTGACCGCGGAACAGAGCCCTGTCAGTCCACGGACGCAGCTTTTCCTATGTGGTGGGATGCAGGCAGAAAAGGTGATGCGATACGGAGGTGATGTGTGGTGGTGCAGGAGGAAGAGATGGCAAACAGGTGCAAGTGGTCTGGGCAGGAAGGTCTGGAAGCCCAAAGTGGGGCCCCCACAACATCCTACGATCACAAGGCGTCGGGCTTTGGGCGCGGCGAAGGCGCTGCCTGCCTGCTCATCAAGCCCCTGGACGCGGCGCTCAAGTCGGGCGATCCCATCCACGCTGTCATCCGCAACTCTGCGTGCAACCATGGCGGCAGATCCGAGGGCATCACCATGCCGAACAGCATCGCTCACCGGGAACTCCGCAGCAGAGTCCACGCCGCCGTGGGTTTGGACCCTGGCGAGACCGCTGTTGTCGAGGTTCGTGCAATACCACCTCATACCCATCTTTGCGTTGCCTGGCATGCTGACAGTATGTAGGGCCACGGGACTGGCACTGGAGCTGGTGATCCCATCGAGGCCGGCGCCTTCACCGATGTTCTCGCCAAAGACCGGACGCCCGAGAACCCAATCTACATTGGCTCTGTCAAGTCCAACTTTGGGTAGGCAAACAACAAGACTTTTGCAGCCCCAAGACTCCTCTGACCCAGTCTTGGTAGACATCTCGAGGGGGCCAGCGGCATGCTCGGCATGATCAAGGCCGTCTTGATGGTCAAGAACGGAGTCGTGCTCCCCACGGCGGGTTTCGAGACCGTCAACCCCAAGATCCCCGACAAGGAGAAGGTTGTCGTGCCGAATGCCCCCGTTCCATGGCCTAAGGGGGAGAAGCGGCGCGTCATGGTGACCAACTTTGGTGAGAATTGGAACGCGTCCAGACGCCTTGCAGCAGTCACTTCATGTTTCGCTGACACGAAATGCCCACAACTCGCAGGCTTTGGTGGCAGCAATTCCGCAATCATCTTTGAGCAGGCGCCGCCTAAGGACGGACACGCCAATGGCCACGCCAACGGCCACACCAACGGCGTCAACGGCTCCAACGGCTACCACGTCGCCAACGGAAACGGCACGAATGGCCACGACATCCCTCGGGCCGACCCTCGCCATCTCTTCGTCCTGACCGCCAGAAATGAGGCCAGCCTGAACTCGTACGTAACCTCGTTCAAGGACTACCTCGACGAGGTCCCCGAGGACGACGCCGCCAAGTACCTCAAGAATCTCGCCTACACTCTCGGGCAGCGCCGCACCCATCACCCGTACCGCGTCTCCGTCGTGGCCGACTCGCTCGACGCCCTCTCGGAGAAGCTCGCGCAACTGAACCCGGCCAGGGCCAAGGACCGCACTTTCGCCTTTGTCTTCACCGGCCAGGGCGCCCAGTACTCCCAGATGGCGACGGGGCTGCGGCACTACAAGGTATTCGCCGCCGCCCTGGACCAGGCCGAGTCCCACCTCCAAGCCATGGGCGCGAGATGGAGCCTCATCGAGGAGCTGGGCAAGGCCGCCGGCAGCTCCCGGGTCGACGATGCCGAGATCAGCCAGCCGGCGTGCACCGCCATCCAGCTGGCTCTGGTCGAGCTGCTCAGGAGCTGGGGGATCACGCCGAGCACCGTCACGGGCCACTCGAGCGGTGAGATTGGAGCAGCCTACGCCGCCGGCCTGATCTCGTTCCGCACCGCCGTTGCCGTCTCGTACTTCAGGGGCCAGGCGGCGGCCCAGCTGTGGCGCCAGCAGGACGGGGTCCAGAAGGGCGCCATGCTGGCTCTCGGCGTTGGCCCCGACGAGGCCGAAGAGCTCATCCAGCAGCACGCCCAGGGATACGCCACCGTGGCTGCCGTCAACAGCCCCAAGAGCGTCACCGTCTCGGGCGACGTCGCTGCCATCGCCAGCCTGCACAAGGCCGCCGAGGAGAAGGGCCTGTTTGCCAGGAAGCTCAAGATCCAGATGGCCTACCACTCCCGCCACATGGAAGCGGTGGCCTCGTATTACCTGGACCAGATCCGCCCCTACTGCGGCGAGGACCCCGATCACCTGCATGGGGCCTCCGACGATGCAGATGCCTCGCCCAAGCCCACGTGCACCTTTGTGTCATCCGTCACGGGGAGCGTACAGGACGGTGACTCGGTCGACGCCTCCTACTGGGTCAAGAACCTCGTCCGCCCGGTGCGCTTCTCCGACGCCATCAAGGCCGTTTTCACCCCGACGCCGGTCAAGGGCAGCGGCAGCAACAGCACCAAGACCGAGACTCCCAACACGGTCCTCGAGATCGGCCCCCACACCGCGCTCAAGAACCCGATCAAGCAGACGGTGGAGATGGCGCACCCGCAAAAGGTCGCGACCTTCCACTACCTCCCGTCCCTGGTGCGCGGCACCGGCTCTGAGGAGGCAATCCTCGATCTTGCCGCGTCTCTCTTTACCCTCGGAGCGCCGGTCCAGCTCGGCGCGGTCAACCAGACGGGCGTGGACAATTGCGAGGTTGTCACCGGCCTCCCGGGGTATGCCTGGGACAAGTCGGTGAGCTATCAGCTGGAGCCGCGGGCGGTGCACGAGAAGCTGTTCCCCGGCGAGGCCTACAACCACCTGCTCGGCCGCATCATGATCAGCACCGGCGGCAAGGAGAAGGCGTACCGACAGGTCTTCACGCTAGACGAGGCCCCCTGGATCCGGGACCACGTCGTGGCCGGCGCCGTCATCTTCCCCATGACGGGTTACATGTCCTGCGCCATCGAGGCCTGCCGCCGAACTCTCACCACCCCGGCCACCGCGTTCCTTGTCCGCGACTTCCACGTCAAGTCTCGCCTGGAAATCCTGGAAGATCAGGAGGTCGACATGGTGACCAAGATTCGTCCCGCCGCCAGCGGTACCGGCGCTAAGTCGTCGACCGCTTGGGAGTTTGAGATCTCGTCCTGGCAGGACAGTGCCTGGAACACCCACGCCCACGGCCAGATCGAGGCCGAGTACAGCGACATGACGGTCGAGACTCCGACCCTGAGTGCCTCGCTTCCACTCGTCGACAAGACCGACGGCTTGGTCGAGCAGGACCTGGACTACGCCTACGCCGTCGCCGGTGTGCGTGCCACCCGCTACGGCCCTACCTTCCAGAACTCGACCGCCTTCTTCGAGGGCAAGGGGTACACGCTCCTTCGCCACGCCCTGCGCCATCTAGGCGAGGCGCTTGAGGCACCCAGCCCGCTCGGCTCGCCCGTCACGGTCGACCCGCCCACCATCGACGGCTTCCTCCAGGGCGGCGGGCCCCTCCAGGTGACCGAGGACGGGCGGCGGCCCGCGCAGATGCCCAACTACATCAGCCGGTTCCGCATCTCCAACAAGATCCCGTCGGCGCCCGGGCAGCGCTTCGACATCGTCACCCGCCTGCTCGACTACGACGTCAAGGGCGGCCGCATGAACCTGGGCGTGGCGGCCTTTGCGCGGGACAGGGACGGCACCCTGACCCCCGTCGCCGAGTGGGAGTCGTGCGCCTTCCGCACCATCGGCTCCACCGAAGACGAGCTGGATCCCGCCGCTGCCCTGCCCGAGAACTGGCGGTGGGAGCTGCTGCCGCGTTTCGACTACCTGCAGTACGAAAAGCTCGACGAGACTCTCCCCAAGCAGGTCCTGAGCGCCGCCGAAAAGGAGCACGTCGCCAACCTGGACAAGGTCGCGTGGTACTACATCAACAAGGGCATCCGGGAGACCGAGGCCGATGACCGCTCCGAGTACCCGCACCACTACTCTCAATTCGTCAAGTGGGCCAAGCTGGCCGGCGGCAACCACCAGGTCGAGCTCGGCGTCGACCTGTCTCAGGAGGTCCTCGATGCCGTGCGCAAGAAGGACGCGCAGGGCGAGATGCTGTGCGTCATCGGCGAGAAACTGGCCCCCATCCTCCGGGGCGAGGTCGAGCCCCTGGAGCTCATGCTCGCCGACGGCCTGCTCTCGCGCCATTACGAGGCCGACCCCAGCAATGCCCACCTCAGCAAGGTCCTCGGCGAGCTGGTGCTGAACCTGTCCGACCTGGAGCCCAACCTCAAGGTGCTGGAGATCGGCGCGGGCACCGGCGGCACCACCCTCCCCGTGCTCGAGGCGCTCGCGCGAGGCAAGGACGAGGCCGCCATCCTCAACTACACCTTCACCGACATCTCGTCGGGCTTCTTCGAGAACGCCAAGTACAAGCTCTCGGACCCCAAGTTCGCCAACCGCATCACGTATAAGAAGCTCGACATCTCGCAGGACCCGGCCGAGCAGGGCTTCGGGGCCGGCGAGTACGACGTCGTCATCGCCGCCAACGTGCTGCACGCCACCGAGGACATGGCCGTGACCATGGCCAACGTCCGCAAGGTGCTCAAGCCGCGCGGCCGGCTCTTCCTGATCGAGGGCACGTGGCACCCGGCCGTGCTGCTGCCCTTCTTCCTGCTGCCCGGTTGGTGGTATGCCAAGGACCACTACCGCGACCACGACGCCGGCCCCATGATGCCCAAGCACGTCTGGAACCGGCTGCTGCTCGACACGGGCTTCTCGGGCGTCGACGTCGAGGTCCAGGACCGCCCCAACGACCCGACCGCGGGCATCAGCATCCACGCCTCAACCCGGGTGGGCAGGCCCGACGAGACCAAGACGGTTACCGTCGTGGGACCGTTCATGGAGGATGAGGAGGTCGAGTACGCCACCCGGGTGGCCAGCGCCATCGCGGAGCAGTACGACATTGCCGTCGAGACCAAGCCCTTTGCCGAGATCGACGAGCTGGAGCACCCGTACTACGTCGTTATCGACTCGCCGCGCCACAGCCTGATGAAGGACATGGACGATTACAAGTTCGAGGGGCTCAAGAAGCTCCTGCTGCACAACAGCGGGGTCTTCTGGGTCGTCCCCGACACGGGCCCCGTCGAGGTCCGGTTCGTCAAGGGCATTCTCCGCACGCTGCGCGTCGAGACCGCCGGCGACGCCAAGAACCTGATGCTGCTCGACGAGACGCCGCTCACCGAGGCCGCCATCCCCAGCATCGTCAGGCTCGTCGGGACGCTGCGCGACCCCGAGGTCACACGCACGCAGGACATGGACTACGTGTACCACGACGGCACCATCTACATCCCGCGCATGCGGCTGCTGAGGGACTTCAAGGAGCGCTTCGCCGTCGAGCAGGGCATCTCGTTCCGCAAGGAGCAGAACATATGGGACGGCGACCGGGCGCTCGAGATGACCATCGATGCCGCAGGCAGCCCCGACTCCATCTACTTCCGCCGCACTAACGTGCTCCAGGAGCCGGTGGGCGACGACGAGGTTGTCGTCAAGGTGGAGGCCGCTGGCGTCAGCTACCGCGATCTAAATCTCGTGCTGGGCGCCATCCCCTGGGCCGCGCCCGGGTTCGACGGCGTCGGCACCATCACCAACACGGGCGCTGGCGTGATCAACCTGCAGGAGGGCGACCGTGTCTTCTTCCTCTCTCTCAAGGGCAGCGGCTTCTCCACGTACAAGAAGATGCCCGTCTGGCACGCCGCCCGCGTCCCGGCGGGCATCAGCGCCGCCGACGCCGCCACCATGCCGCTTGCCTACTCGCTCGCCGTTCTCGCGCTCATGCACACGGCCAGGCTCGGCAAAATGGAGACGGTGCTCATCCACTCGGCGGCGGGCGCCATCGACCTGCGCGACCTCTACACGCACCGGCCCGGCGCGGTCAGGGACGTGTTTGCCGACGTGGTCAGGCTTGTGCAGCACAGGGTGGCCGTGCCGATCAAGCCCGTCAGCGTGCTGCCCATCTCGCACTTCTCCAAGGCGCTGCAGAAGCTCAAGGCGGGCGAGAACATGGGCAAGGTCGTTGTCGAGCTCGGCCCGTGGGAGCGCGTCGTGGCCGAGAGCAGCCTCCGTCCGACCCAGGTCGGCCTCCGACCCGACGCCACCTATGTCATCACGGGCGGCACCCGCGGCATCGGGCTCAACCTCGGCGTGTGGCTGATCGAGCACGGGGCGAGGAACATTGTGCTGCTCGGCCGCAGCGGTGCCTCTGGGCCCGCGGTGCAGAAGGTGCTCAAGGAGTACGAGAACACCGACGTGACGATCCGCGCCCTGGCCTGCGATGTCGGCGACTATGGCCAGATGGAGATGATGGTCAAGTCGATCGCCGACATGCCGCCCGTCAAGGGCGCCATCCATAGTGCTCTTTTGCTGAGCGTGTGTACCCCCCACCCACTTCTCTTTCCCGCCCGTGAACAAACTGACTGACAATGACGATGGCTGTAGGACAAACTGTTCGAGAACGCCACCTTTGCCGACTGGCAGATCATCTGCAAGCCGAGGGTGGACGCGGCGTGGCACCTGCACCACCTCCTGCCCAAGGACATGGACTTCTTCATCGGGCTGGGCTCCTTCCTGGGCGACACGGGCAACGCCGGGCAGGCCATCTACGCGGGCACGGCCGTCTTCTACCACGAGTTCGCCAAGCACCGGCGGGCGCTCGGCATGCACACGGTCAGCATCGCGCTGCCCGTGGTGCTCGACGTCGGCTACGTGGCCGACAACAACCTGACCGACATCCTCAAGCAGACGCTGGGCGCGACGCTGACCATGGCCGACATCCGCACGCTCGTCAAGGGCGCCGTCATGGGGCCCGACAGCGCCTTCCACCATGACGCCAAGGCGCTCGCCTTCCGCATGTTCCTTGAGGGCCAGGCCGTCACGGGCGGCGGGCCCTGGACCTTTTTCCACCCCGTGCACGCCAAGGAGAGGCTCAAGGCCGAGCGGGCCAAGAACAGATCCGGCAAGGGCGGCGGTGCGGGCGGCGGCGCGGGCGGCGACCTGTTCACGGGGAGCTGGACGGCCGCCGAGGATCCGCTGACGGGCCTGACCCAGGCGCTGCGGGCCAAGGTGGCGGCCATGACCATCACGGATATGGCCGAGGTCCAGGGCGACACGCCGCTGGCCGCGCTCAACCTGGACTCGCTGGTCAGCGTGGAGCTGAGGAACTGGATCCGCCGCGAGACGGGTGTCGAGCTGTTGCTGAGCGCCATCACGCAGGCCGAGAACCTGGCGGCGCTGGCGGCCGAGACGCTGGCGCAGAGGAGCGCGGCTGGGAAGTGAGCTGTGTTTGTGTACTGTACGTGATTAGTTGGAGGTATTGTTTCATTCTGAGTTTGCTTGTGTGCACTAGTCTTCAAACCGTCTTCCAACCAGTCCAGCACGCGGCAATTGTACGGTGATACTTGGACGCAGAAAGACAACCTGGGAGCCGAATGTCGCCAGCCGCCGTCTATTCTCAGGCACCTGACCTCGTAGCCTTTGGAGTAGGAAAGAAGAAAAGTTACAGTACAGAGACTAGGGAGTGTAACGGTCCCAGGTGTATATTGCAACTAGCTGGTGACGACTCTACGAGTACACCAAGCTTGGGGAAGAAAAGGAAAGACAAGACGTTCTGGCAGTTTGGAGGCTGCTTTATCGTTGAGTGAAGTGGCTCGAGCGCATTGCTAGAATGTTCGGTGTGCTGTGGGGCGTCTGGGAATAGCTTCATCCAGAGGTCAGGGTTGGCTGAGGGTTACCGAGGCCCACCTCGGGCACAGCCCGTTACAGGGAAGAGGGCAGCGAGAAAACGAGAAAACAAAAAACAAAGGGGAAGGTGTGCCAGATAGGAGAGGGGAAAAAATGAAAATAGGACACAAGGACGAAGAATGGCAGCAAGAAAAGAAGAAAAGAGGGTGAAAAAAGGCAGAATGATTGGGCGAGTAGATGCCGGTGTTCCAGCCAGCCTCGCTGTCACGATGAAAGATGGCGAACGTAGACCGATAGAGTCGAAAAATGAAATGTATCGGGGACCTCAAGCAAAGCAGCGCAATGAACGCGGTTTGTCAAGGCAGCTGTGGTGAGACGCGACTTCCAATCGGGAGTGCACGTGCTCCGGCCGTGTGACTGACGACCTCGTGCCGTGGTCCATTTGGAGAACGTAACCTCCAAGACGATCTGCTATCAATCAAGGCAAGAGGCAAGAGGTATTGGAAGCTTTGCGCAAAGGGCAACTCAAAGGGATTGTGCGAGATCATGGGAGAAGCGGACGAATCGTATGTTGTTAGCGTGCCAAGGCCCTTTAGGCTCAGTGCCTCCGGGCGGAATACAATCCATCCATCCATCCATCCACACTGGTCCTGAACTCTTCCGGCTCCCAAAGGCTGTTGCAATATTTGTGGACCTTAGATGTAGTCTCGGGAGGATATCCAGATACCGTATCGATTTCTGGCCATCTTCTTTTCTTCAGCGATCGGGATGAAGTTGAGTTCAGATTTGGATGATGTCACCGACGCACCGAATATTATACAGTGCAGAACAAGGTCTTGGCAGGATTTGCAGCCCAAACTCCGACGTATCCGTCATGATCACCTATCTTTCTACTCCGTAACTACCAACTGCAGTGTGTGCCATCCATCAGTTCACTCCGGGTCCTTCCACAAGAAAGCACCAGCATCCAAAGTCCAAAATGGCGCCGCTCAACATCAACAGTACCTTGAAGTTGCTCAGCGGTTACGAAATTCCTCGGCTGGGGTTCGGGGTAATTACAGTCCAGTGCAAAATCCTGACGATGAAACCTCAGAAACACCACTGACAGCATCATCCTGCAGGTTTATCAAACGTGAGCGTCGTGAGAAAGGAAGTTGCTCTTTGGTGAGCAATCCAGACTGAATCAGTCGCCAGCCCGCCAAAAGACGCAGCACGATGCGTGCGCGAAGCCTTTGACGCCGGGTACCGCCACGTACGTGCACTCAGCACTCCGTTTGCCCTGTGGATAAAATTGAACCAGGCGACACTAATTGAAACATCCTGGCCAGGTCGACTCGGCCGCAGCGTACAGGAACGAAGGCGCATGCGGAGAGGCCATCCGCGCTGCTTCGTCAATACTACCCCGCAGCCAAATCTTTTTCACGTCCAAAGTCCCGCCCCGGCAAATGGGCTACGACGGCACAAAGGCCCAGGTGGACGACACCCTAGCCAAATCCGGGCTCGAGTACATCGACCTGATTCTGCTCCATTCTCCCTACGGCGGCTCCACTAAACGGAAGGGCTCCTGGCGGGCCCTGGTCGAAGCGGTCGAGGCCGGCAAGGTGCGCAGCATCGGCGTCAGCAACTACGGCGTGCACCACCTGGATGAGCTGGACCGGCATATCGCCGAGCTGGAGCAGGAGCGCGGCGGCAAGGGCAAGGGCGGCGTGCTCAGCCTCGGCCAGTGGGAGATCCATCCCTGGTGTCCGCGCAGGGACATTGTCGAGTGGTGCAACAAGCGGTGCGTCGCCGTTGAGGCGTACTCTCCCCTGGTGCAGGGCAAGCGGTGGGGTGAGCCGGTGACCAAGAAGCTGGCGGACAAGTACGGGAAGAGCGAGGCGCAGATCTTGATCCGCTGGAGCCTGGAAAAGGGATTCGTCCCGCTGCCCAAGAGCGTCACCCCGGATCGCATCCGGGAGAATGCCGACGTCTACGACTTTGAGCTCAGTCCGCAGGAGGTGCAGGAGCTTGAGACGGAGGAGTACTCGCCCGTGTGCTGGGATCCCAACACTGCGTCGCTGGATGAGTGAGGTGGGATAAGTAGGCGGGCGTCTGGAAGGTCTTGTGCCGTACTTATTTAGGGCCATGTTACGTTCCTGGGTCAAATTAGATGGCGTTGGGGTCAAGCATTGCTGGGTGGCTGTCTTGAAGTCTTCACCTCGAACCAGTTATTCACATGTACGGTGCGGTCAACACCGAAAGCTGATCAAAGTCACGGTGGAGAGGACAGAGACTCCCGTCCTCTCTGTCAACTCAGTCCCAACAAAAATCCACCCCAATATCCTGTTCGTCTCGTCATCCCCCTTCCCCGTTATTCACCCCCCCTTCTCAAAAACCCACCGCTCAACCCTCTCGACCCCACAATAAATCTCCGCCACCGCAACCGCAAACTCATCCACCTCCCCCGGCACCGCCCCCTCCAAAATCCGCCACGCATCCAACCCCTGCATCCTAACCCACGGCGACAACATAACCACCCCCCCTTGACCTTGACCTTGCTCACCACCACCACCACCACCACCACCACCACTACCACCACCACCACCACGCCAAAGAACCCTCGCCCAGGCATAGCACTCGCGCGCGTCCCACAGCCCGCTCTGCGCCGTGTAGGCCATGGCGCCCGGGCAGTTGGACCAGCCCTGCCGGAGGGTGGTGTAGACGGCGCGCAGGGTGATGGAGGCGACATAGATGCGGCGGATGGACTCGGATAGGAGCCAGGCTTTGTGGAGGAGTGGGGGGGGCGGGGGGCAGGGGCCGGGGGGGAGGGAGAAGGGGTTCATGTTGTTAGTCATCGGAGGGGGAGTGGTGGTGGTCATGTTGGTGGTGGGTGGTATGGCGGCGGTCGTGCTTGGGCTATCGTGGTTGAGGGCTTGGAAGGTCGGGTTCAGGTTGTTGTTGGTGCTACTGGGACTCGCCGTTGGGGTTGCCTGGAGGGTCACGGGTATGGAGAGCCCCATTTCGTCCACGCTGGTGGCCGCCAGTGCTTCGGTCGTTGTGGTCATGTTGCCGTTATGGACCGTGGAAGTCACCATGGCGGCGGCGGTGCAGTCTAGCTGGGCGCTCTCAACCATCTGGCCCGCCCATCTGTCCAGCGTCTCCATGTGGCTCTCGGCCTGGGCGCGGGCGCGGATATCGCCGTCGAACAAGCGGACTAGCTGGTAGATGAACAGCGCCTGGGTGCGGGCGAGGTGGGCGGGCGTATCGAGCAAGAAGGCCGACGAGATGCCGTCGACGTCCTCGTCATGGGTCTGCGACATCAGCAGCTTGTTGACGCGGCTGTCCATGACGCGCAGTGCTGTCTGCTTCGCACCGGGAGAGGCTGCGTTGTATGCGGCCAGCGATGTGTAGGCGTCCTCGACGCACTCGGGGGTGTAGTCCTCATAGGTGAGCCTGTGCATGATGGGGCTATGCTCGTCCCGAACCCAGTCGTCGACCCATCGCTTCAACTTCGTGGTGAAATTTGACAAGGACTTCTCGCTCACAGGGAGGTTGTAATACTGGGGCATCATCCACGAATGTTGGTGGATCCACGACTCTGGGGACAAGAACCAACGGCTGTTGAGAGTGTTCTCCGTCACATCCGTGATGATCGCGTGGAGGGGTTCAGAAGCCGTGCTGCCGAGGGAAGCCGAAGGACCATGCGTAGGACTCGTGCGTGTGTCCAACAACATTGAAGTTGTGCTCGAAGCCCTGTCGCTGTTGTCCTGTTCCAGTTCTGGCGTATCTGATCCACCACGGGGGATCAAGCGTGACAAATATTCGCAGCGAACTTCCCTCTCCCGGCAGCGCAAGCACGACGGGGAGGTCTTGTCGCATTTTCGCTTTGCTTTGGCGCACTGGATGCACGACTTGTGCGGCCGACGGGTCCGGGAGTGGAACGAGGTCATGGCCATGCTAGTTTGTCGAGGTTCCGTCTCACTCGTGAGTCGTGAATTCAACGGGAAGACTTGGCGAAGCGGTGTTGATGCGGATAACGGGTTTGCCTGCAGGTTAAGGCGGCAATTATTAAGACTTTGCGGGTGAGACTTGCCTGTTTAGTCCGTTAGTCAGCCCCTTTTGATCCTCCAGGCTGCCCCTTAATTAGTCATCGCGGACTATGGGCGGATTTGACCCCTATCAATGCGGAAATCATGCGGATGAGTTAACAGCCATCGAGAATAGCAGGTGGAAACCGTGGAAGGAAATCAAGGATGGTAAACACAGTATGGACCGACTAAGAGCAGAGGACTAATTAGCCGTCTCAACATAAAAGAACTCGAGCTCGCTGCCCATGTGCTGTCCTGTTGTGAACCTCATCTCCCCAACAATCAACAGTCTCGACACAGCCATACACCAGCCGCATCTTGAAGCCGCAGACATGGCCATCATAAACACCATTTCCCTTCACGTCCCTTACGTCAAGACCGTCCACAAGAGACCCTACCCGGCCGTCTCACCTCTGCGGCCAGAACTCAGCCAAGCAGGCCGGACCGTGCTCGTCGTCGGAGGCTCCAGCGGCATCGGATTCGCCATCGCCAAGGCCTTCGTCCACGCCGCGGCGTCTCGCGTCATTATCACCGGTCGCCGCCAGAACGCCCTGAACGATGCCGTCTCGCGCCTCCAGGCCGAAAACGACGCCGGCACCGTGGCCATCGATGCCGTGGTGACCGACATGTCGGATCTCCAGTCCACCAAGAAGCTGTGGGACGGCTTCGGTGACACGGGCGTCATGGTCGACGTTCTCGTCCTGAATGCCGCCGTGCTGGGGTCGATGGGCTCCCTGGTGGAAGCCGGCGTGGAGGCGGTCTGGAGAGACTTCGAGACCAACGTCAGAGGACTGCTCGACTACACCGTGCACTTTCGCCAGCAGGGAGATGGAAAGCCCAAGGTAAGCTTTTTTTCAGAAGCCATCCGAGTTCACCCGCAGGAACATTCGACTAATTTGCCGTCTCCAGTTTCTCGTCAACATCTCGACCAGCGTTGTGCACAACCTCACCCTCGAGAACCCTGCTCCGTTATATGGCCTCACCAAGAACTCTGGGACGCTTCTGATCCAGATGATCGCCAACGACACTGACCCTGCGGACACCCAAATCATCAACATGCATCCCGGAGGAGTCCTCACCGACGGAGCCAGGAGCTTCGGCTATGACGAGACAAGCGCGGACTGGGACGACGGTAAGCCACCTCCTTTTCAGCCAATCCCCGTCGCTTCATCAAACCATAGCCTAATCTGCTCCTGGCTGCAGAGAACCTCGCCGGCCAATTTGCTGTGTGGTGTGCGAGTGAGGAAGCCCGGTTCCTCCACGGCCGCTTCATCCCCGTTTGGTGGGACATCGACGAGATCAAGCCTGAGGCGGGCGAGTTCCGCAAGCGTCTGGAGTCCGACTGGCATTTCTTGAAGGTCGGCATCTCGGGCCTGTAAAAGGTCTTTCCTTGTCTTTGTCCTTGTTCATCATGATATCCATTGGTGCGGGATGAAATTCTATGCATAACCGAGGGTAGCCTGCCGTGCGCCACCTCTGATCAATCATAACCCCCGCAGTTCCCGCATCAAATCGTGCAACTCTCTCGGTGACTTGTGGCCAATTCGCTGGTAGTAGGGCGTAGACTCGTCGTTCCCAGCCGCCGAGTGCTTGAGAAAGGCCGAGGCAAGCCAGGCGAGCTCGCCGCTGTGCCGCACGAACCCGCTCATGCGCACCGTTTCGTCGTCCAAGTGGCTGAAGGTCTCGCGCCCGAGCTCCTCCCATCGGTCCGTGGCGCGCTGGAGAGCAGGCGTGCATGTTCGTAGAAGCGAAGCCCAGCGAGCATTGCTGATCATCGTGTGGAGAGCTATGGGGAGAGAGGTGTCAGCCGAGTTGAGAGAGACGGAAAAATGGACTCTGACCGGCTATCATCAAATGGAGATCGAGCAGCGACAGGCCTCTCAAGGGGAAGCCCTTCACCCCCGACCACGACTCGGCCATCAAAGCGTTCATGCAGTCGCGCAGAGAGGCTGAACGAATCCAGCCATGCTCTCCCACGGCAGCCAAGGCCGACTCGAATTCCACCGCGTCGTTTGCCTCCCAGAGCTCAGGTCGGCACGGAACCGAGCCAGTCAGCTCGTGGACTGTCATGGAGCCCGGGTGGTGTAGAATCCCCGACTGCTGCCAGTCGCCCAGAACAGTCCATGTTGCGACGCTTGGTCAGTCAGCAAGATCGTCTTTCCAAAACTGCGAGCTGGAAATAGAAACACTCACCGAATCCTCGTCTCATCCCTAACAAACCCCTCCCAATCTACCCTCCCAACACCAACACCACCACTGCCTTGGGTTTGGGCACGCCGTGCACTAGTAAGCTCCAGCTTCCGAACCGCATCCGCAAGACAGCCCCTGACCCGCCAAGCCCTACTCCTGGCATCACCAGAATCCATCAGGAACTCAGCCCCCTGAATCAACAAAGCAGCCTGCAGCGTCTGATACAGTTCCATCTCTTGTTGTTGCTCACAAACACGGCCGCCGCCATCTCCCCCTCCTCGAGCCCCGGCCTGGTTGAAGAGCTTAAGCAACGCCTCAAGCCTCCGAAACACATACTCCTCGGCGATGCGGAAAAACCCCGGCACGGCCAGCGCCGAGTCCCGCGGCGGAGAGTACAGCGCGCCGCAGAGGAAGACGACGAGCACCAGGGCCGGTGCGGCGGTCTCGACGCTGAAGCTGGGGCGGTGGACCAGAGGCATGTGCAGGTGGGTGTAGCGGAAGTAGGTCGGGATGAAAGCCTCGCGGTTGGGGCGGGTGAAGATCTGCTTGGCGAGGGGCGGGTCAAAGGTGCCGGTGTAGGACGGGTCGGTGCTCTGGAGGGTGGCGTGCAAGTGTTCAAGTTCGATGGCGATGGGTTCGAGGGCTGGGTCCATGTCCTCCTCTTCCATGCTGGGAGTGGGGCAGGGGAGGTGGGAGAGGGAGAAGGAGGTGAGGTCGGCAAAGGGGTCGGTGTCGAGCTGGCCGAAGATCCAGGGGAAGACGACGCCCTCGGTTGACGTGGCAGGGAGGTGTTCTTCGGTGGAGACGCTCGTCTCGCGCTGGGGCGTGATGGTGGCGTCTTGGAAGACCTCGCACATGGAGTCGGCGGCGGGGTTGGTGAGGCTGAGGAGAAATGAGACTGGGATTTTGGTGTTGTTGTCCGTGTTGGGGGCGCTTGCGTCCAATGGTGTGCTGCAGGGGGGGGTGCTCAGAGATTCGGTGCTGTCTTCAACGGTAGAGGAGGGTGCTACGGAAGCGTTGCGGTTGCTTTCTGGGACCCTGGTGTAACTGCATGCCGCTCCTTTGCGGGCCTTGCATCTGGAACACGGCGAATCGCCATCGCATGAGAGCTTGCTGCGGTAGCAAGAGTCGCACGCCCTCGGCTTTTTCCCTCGCTTGGCCAGAGGGGGCTCGTCATGGCTGTTGTTGCTCGGGCAGCTGAGATGGTGCTTGCGCCAAACATCCCTAGGTGAGAGACTGTTAGCAGTATAGTAGCTAGGGAAGCAAGAAAGAGAAGAAGAAAAAAGAGTAGAAGAAAAGAAGAAGGAGGAAAAGGAAGGAGAAAGAGAAAGAGGAAGTAGAAGATGAAATAAAGGAAGATAAAAAGGAAGAAGTAAAGAAGAAAATGAACAAAAATAAGAAGACAAAGTAGAAGGAAAGGAGAAAAAGAGAGGGGAAAAGGAAGAAAAAGAGAGGGAAAAAGGAAGGAAAAGAGAGGGAAAAACGAAGGAAAAAAGAAGGAAAAAGGATGAAATAGAAGAAGAAAAAGAAGAAGAGAAGAAGAAAAAAAAGAAGAGAAGAAGAAGAAAAGAAGAAGAAAAGTATCACGAGACGAGAAAGATCCTATACTAAAAGGAGACAAAGTATTGGAAAACGAATGTACCTCCGCTTGAATGCTTTAGCACAATACTGACATCTAAAAACCTTGGACCCTAGATCTAAAGAGCAATCTCTTCGTTAGTATGGGCGTCGTCGGATGGGACAAGAAATGCCTAACCTGGGCCAGGGAACTGAGGGAAGTGGGCAGAACGGGGGAGACTTACGAGTTGCTTGGTGACGGCGCAAGTGACTGCTGTGTTGGTATTGCCTTCCGCAAGTCGAGCAGGCCAAAGGCAGTGGCCGAGGGGCCGTCATGCTGTCGGTTTGCAGTGTGAAACCCAAAAGCACCTGCCAAAAAGTGAGTGAAGGTGGGATGAATCCGGGAAGTGGGATATTGCCGACTGAGAGTCCGGATTTTCATTGGGTCTTTCAGCATTGTGGGGCCAGACTCGGGAGCTGACGGGGTAATGTAAGTCAAAAGTTGGCTACGTCGCACTGTGCCATTGCAGCCGAGAAAGCAGGCGGGCACAGTCCAGGCTCGGCTCTTACACATGGCCGCCCGAGTCTCGTCGAGCATTCCCAATCGGGAAATCCGCCAACCCGAGCCCCGAGCAGCAACGGGACCAGGGACGGGTTGACATGTCGAGTCAGATGCTTTATTCTCCCGTTGCAGCTGTTTTTCGACTGCCTCTTCCGTCTCTCACCCTCGAGTACACTAGAAAGTTGGTCTCAGAAAAGCTCCTCAGTGACTGGACCGGACGACATGCGGCCACTTACATCCATCAGATATCCGGTGCCAATAGCGGCTGGGAGATTTCCCTTACACCCTGGCCCAGTACTTGCTGGCTTTGTCCGACGCTACAGCTCAGTATCAGAGCGACCCTCAACCGCCCGGCGTCCGCTCCCTCCCCGTCCCGACCACCCAACAACGGCCCTCTTGACGGAACGGGCACCAAACTCAGTAGTAGAATATGTCCTGTGAGGATGCCTGCCCCTGGCCAAGCCCCTTTTCAATTACAATCCTAACTAACAACTCCCCAGAACAACGCTGGACGCCCTTGTCAACTGGGGCCGGCAGAGCTCACTCTGGCCCCTGACCTTTGGTCTAGCCTGCTGCGGGATAGAAATGATGTACGTAGCCTGCCAGTGTCTCCCCCCCTTTCCCCTGTTATGGACAGTGTTGTGCCCCATGTTCCAATTCCCCAGCCTCCAACATGATTTCCATCCCATTCACACCCCACACACCCTAGGCACGCCTCGATGCCGCGCTACGATCAAGACCGCATGGGCATCATCTTCCGCGCCAGCCCGCGGCAGTCGGACGTCATGATCGTGGCCGGCACCGTGACCAACAAGATGGCGCCCGCGGTCCGGCTCTGCTACGACCAGATGCCCGACCCCAAGTGGGTTATCAGCATGGGCAGCTGCGCCAACGGCGGCGGCTACTACCACTACAGCTACTCGGTTGTCCGCGGCGTCGACCGCATCATCCCCGTCGACGTCTACGTGCCCGGCTGCCCGCCTACCGCCGAGGCGCTGCTGTATGCCGTCTTTCAGCTGCAGCGGAAGATGAGGAGGACCAAGATTACGAGGATGTGGTATCGGAAGTGATGAAGTCTGCTGGGAAGGGAGGAACGGGGGCAAGCTGGGATTGGAGCTGCTTGGTTGACAGTGGCGGCAGGCGTGCTTGGATGCACGTGTGACAGTCAAGAGCCTACCATGGCTTCGCACTTTCCTATTCTTAGAGACATGCAACGAGAGGTCGGTCACGAAGCAGCAGCAACTTGTCGGTTGCCTCTGTTCAGTGTTTCCCACGTGCCAGTGGACATGTTGCGGAAGGACCTGAGAGAAGGGAGCAAGTACCAATATTTGTCTTCTTCTGGCGTTGCTCTCAACTCTTCTCTTCCAGTATCTTTTCTCTTCAGGTCTCACACAATATCTTTTCTCCTTCGACCTCACACATGACGACTTTGTAAGAATACCTGACTGAATCACCCACACCCCTTTTGAACACCTTCACCGAGTTTTCTGTTTTCACAGCATTCAAAAAACAACAACCAAGCGCATCACACCGGCCCAGCTTATCCAAGACGACCCCCTTGAACACCTTCACTGACCTTTCTGTCTTCACAGACAAACATCCAACCAAGCTCTGCCACCAACAACGCAAGCCTCCTCTGCTGCCCAAAATGGCCTGGCACTGTAAGGATCCTGGATATTCCACAGCCCCCATAAACACCTTGACTAACCTTTCGGTCTTCAAAGCATCACCAGAGCCACCATAAAATACAAGCTTCCCGCTGCGCCAACCCCCGCCGCAACCCCCCGCCGCGACCCTGACCCCGGCATTGATGTTGACCGCCCCGCCCAAGCCGCCCAAGGCCCGGTCGACTTCCTGCTCGCCAAGACGATGCCAGCTCTAAGTCGTCTCCTCTTTTTCGTCTTTCTATTGGCATCTCAGCAACCCTACATCCTGTATCCCCCATTGATCACCTCCATTGTTTGATCAATTTGCTTGATATCCTCTCCCTCACTCCATATGTAGCTTTCCCCATCGCTGACTAGTCCCAGCCACGATTAGACCCTGAAGCACACGGACGTCTAAATTGAGAGCCAACAGCCTGAGTGCAACGTCAGCAAGAGTAGCGCGGCCCTGAATGGGAGTGTCAGCATGGGTGTTATTCTGATGTTGGGGTCGGGACTCATTCTGGGAGTAGGGTTGTCCCTTTTCGAGAAGGATGATGAGGTTGAAACAACCATGACAGTCTGAATGTAGAATGAGTACCTGACTTGATGGTTGTGGATCTTCTTTTGAGGGGAGTTCTCTAGCGCAGCCCAGTTAGACCTACAACGACCAAGTAAGATTATTATTAATCTTCCACCGCAGAGGCTTATGCCTCGCTCAGCTAGAGCAAGCGGTCCCTCCTCGTTGCTTTACATGCAATGCATCCTCTC